>JAUIMM010001709.1:0-48886 GCA_031769625.1 Taudactylus pleione
GGTAAACACCCTTCAGGTGATGGCAACCCAGAATAACAACAACTATAATAATGTGTCCACTGATAACCAGCCTGATCCCTTAACAGCAACATACCCTATATGGCAAACTCATAACATGACACCCCGTTTGCAGCTTCCTCTTCTTTATGACACTAATCCAGTTGCCATGGTTGATCAATAAGCCATGTGTGGTCCACCCAATTTTTGGCCTTCTACATTCAACATCATAATAAACACACTATAACACACAAGACTTATAATCTTTGCTTTTGTTTACGTTTTTGATTAGAACAGTTTTGGAATTTAGGATGTCCACTCTATTTAGGTTTGTAAATATAAGCTTTAGTTTTTTAGAGCATATAACTTTATAAGCTGTTAAACATTGCAGAAATGTTATCCTAAGATTAAAAAAAACAACTTTTTGTAACCCAATAACATTAAAAAAAAAAAAAAAAGTTTTCATTGCAATATTCATGTTTGTTTGTTTCCTAAAAGAGATTTTTTTTATTACTGGATTTGTTTTCAAAATGCAAGAAAAAAAAATATATCAAAATAAAAAATACATAAATAGATTGTTTTTATTTTTTCACTGATGCTGTGGATAACATGCACACAGAAAAAAAATGTTTTTTTCACACTGGAGGTGAACCCCCTTAAGAGACAGCAGCACAGCACCCCTGGACTGATGACAAGTGTGACTAACACTAATTTTTTTTTTTTTTTTTTTCACACTGGGGGTGGGTGAAGAGCACCCCTGGAGGACAGAGCACCTCCTGGACAACACAGCACTACAGCCAGCCCCTATGGACAGGATAAGCCAGGAATATATGGACAACCCCTATATATGGACAACAGCCAGCCCCTATGGATGGACAGGATAACCTCATTCACAACAACAGCCAGCCAGCCCCTATATGGACAACAACAAGCCCCTATGGACATTATGCAACACAACTGTAGCATAGCAGCACAGCACAGCTCCCAGCTCTCTCCCTCTTCACTCTCCACAGCCGGAATGAAAAATGGAGGCGATCGCAGGACCGTTATAGAATCCAAAACCTGTGGGAATCCGACAGCGGGTTGATGATGTTTTTGCCTCATTTTCAGGGCTTAGCTTCATTGTCAGTTATAGCTTCATGCCCTGGTGTTTATCTCACTGATTCTGGTACCTGGTGGAAACTCTGTGCTACCGTCCTGATGCCATTTTGTCTTGCCAAATCTGCTTATGTTCTCATGACTTGTGCATATCCTGCCTTTACCTTGCTGTTGCCTGTCAAAGATGTCAGTGTTTCGGGCCCTTAAGATTTCTGTTGCTATCCTTGCTTCTTGGTGCATGCGTCTGAATCTGTATGAACACCATCAGGACACATGAGCAGTGCAACTCAAACGCAAATGCAAAAACATTGTATAGGTAAAATCACACACGTTGGCCACCACAAAATAAAAAACAGACACATTGACCTCAGCAGGAAAAATATAAATCACATTGACCCCTGCAGGAGAAAACTAAACATGCATAATTGCCCCACACCCTCTTTCCTGTGCGAGAGTGATGTGTATTCGACTGTTTTGCACCTGACACAAGAGCTGGCGGAAGCTGTAGCTTATTGTGATCACTGAGGCAACAGTACCAACACAGATGCTGCAGGATGAATTGGGACGGACCCAATTGCCTCACAGATCACGAGCCAGTGTCATAAAGTCAACTGCTGGGCTATTGGGTGCTCCACCTCCTGGCCAGAGGCATGATGAAGAGCTGCAGCACACCGTGCAGGCACATACTGTGGTGCCTCAACCTCCAGTACAGAAATGTGTCTGGGGACTGGGAAGGGAAGCATCCACTATGTGTTTAGTGTATGTCCTGGAGGCCAAGGTGGCGTTACTGTTTGTCTCGGGGGCTGGGGGACAGGGTTGGTGATTTATGTTCCTTTGGATGGGGTGGGGGGTAGGGTGAGTTGTGTATGTTCCAAAGGTGGGGGCGGGGGTAGTGTGGTTAGTTTATATATCTGGGCCAGGGATGTACATGCCTGGAGTTTGGGTATAGGGGGCCCAGTGTATGTCCCCGGGGCCAGGATGGTTGGGTATGTTATGTTTGTCTCATTCCTACTTGTCCTGGAGGAAGAGTGTAGGCAACAACTTGTGCCCTATAAAAAAAATTTGAAACTGTGCTAGGTTATTAATGTCACCTTGCCTTTGACCCCATAATTTAGGGTGAATGTCCCTAGGTTGGTAGAGTAGAGTGAGTAGTTTATGTCTCTGGGACCAGGGGGAGGGGGTGTAGTGTATGTCTGTGTTGCAGGGAGGGGGTTTGGTAGGGTGGATATTGCATGTGCCTTGGTTATGGTTGGGAGACTATGGCCCTCATTCAGAGGCGGTCGGAGGATGCAAGCGGTCGCTCAGAAACAGGGCGGCCGCTTGCATCCTGACCGGCCCCCTCTGTTTCGGTCATTAGGTTGTGGGTTTACACCCACAGCTCTAACGACCGCTAGGGTGATGGTCGCAATGGTCATAGACCATCGTGACCATCGGGGCTTACGACGAGACCCTAGGGTAGGGTCTCACTTGTCGTAAGCCCCGGAGAGCTTCTGGCTCTGTCAGAGCCGGAAGCTCTCCACTGACATCACTAGTGATGTCAGTGGGGCCTCCTCCAAACGGCAGACATTCCCATGGGAACGCCTCCATTTGGGCTGCCACCCCTCCGGCCTGCCTTCCAAACGGGGCGAGCTGTCAATCAGCATCGACAGCTCGCCCCCTTTGGCAAGAGACCCGCTATGACCGGCGCTGTCAGTCGTAGCAGGTCTCACACATGTGCACAAAGGAGCCAGCTCCCTCGTGTGCATGCGCACTGAACAAACATCGAGATGGCCATACGGTCGTAGACCATACGGCCGTCTCTGAATGAAGTCCAATGTCTCTGGGACAGTTGGGTAGATAAGTAGATTACATCTGGGGCAGAGATTAGGGTATGTTCTTGAGGCCAGGGGTGGTGGTGGATACTGTATCTAATGCCCCCTACTGGAGTTAGTGCCTGGTGCACGAGTACTGACTATGCAAATGCTATGTCCTTGATCCCAGCTAACAGTACCTGGAAGTGCTCGTTAGCCAGAGCAGGTGACAGATTATGGCCTGGTTTTCATTCCACAGTGGAATGCAAATCCCGGAAGTGTGCCAGCCCATAGACAGTGTGAGCCAGGGCGGCAGAGTGGAGCATGTAACAAGCCCAGCAGGAACTTTCCCACTTTCCCAGTGGCCCAATCCACCCTGGTTCTGGGAATGAAAATGTATTCTGTATATATGACTGGCCTGTTCCAATTTCAGGGACACCTGGTTGACAACTGTTGATTTTAATGCCACAGAAAAATACAGGGATTAGGGAGAAAATAATTAGCATTTTTTTTTTTAACAGCAACATTGTACAAAGACATATTTCTTGATGACCTATACTGTATTACAGCTTACCACACACTGTGCAACATATCAGCTGATACAAGGCAACTGATGTCTGTGGCCCTAAAATGCTATGATACCAGATAATCGGGGCATAAATTGTTTTTGGAAGGCGACAGCTATCGATGACCACTAGAAGCCTGCAATAATAGAGAAAGTGATCCTTATGCTGGGTACACACTGACAGATATATCACCCGTTCCATTAAACAAGCGATACATCTGTAGTGCATCGGTGGTTGTGTACAGATAATATGTCTGTGAACGACGTAATTCAGATATGCAGATATATCAGCACATCTGGCTGTGTGTATGGACAACCCGGCGACTGCTGGTAAACTTGCTGCAGGGACTGCTGGTGCCTGACATCTACACTGGGCAGGCAAATTTATATGTGCAGACTCAATGGGCGCAGACACATGGAGACAGGGTCAGATTAAGGGGGGGTGACAGGGGCGGTTGTCCCTGGGTTACCACACACAGAGGGGCCCCCACTCGCAGCGGGTGCAGCCGGTGGCTTCACCTGCTGCTAGTGTCCCCGCCACTGGTGTAGTGTAGACCGCGCAGTGAGCGCGGCCACACTACACAGTGACAAACACACAGCCGCTGGCAGCAGCTGTGTTTGTTACAGCAGCCAATGAGAGTCACACAGACTCTCATTGGCTGCTGCTTCAACGGAGGGAGCCAGCTGGAGCTCACTTATGAGCTCCGTCTTCCGGCTCCCTCCCAGGTGATGATGGGAGTGATGTCATGACGCTGATGTCTCTCCCATACTGCAGGAGAAGAGGAGCCGGAGTGGAAAGCGGTGGTCGCATCAGGAGTTGGGTTTCAGGTAAGGTCTGTTTTTTTTTAGTGTGTGTGTGTAAGGGGCACTGCATAGGGGGGGCGCTTCATGGGGGTACTGGGGGCAATGCATAGGACAACTACTGGCGGCACTGAATAGGGGTGGGCTACTGCTGGGGGGCAGTGTATAGGCAGGGACTACTTCTGGGGGCAATGCATAAGGGGGGACTACTGGGGACACTATATAAGGGGCACTGAATGGGGGGGACCACTACTGGGTCTGGGGGCACTATATAATGGGAACTACTGAGGGCACTGTATAGGAGGACCACTACTGGGGAGTTATATAAGGGGCACTGTATAGGGCAGACCACTATTGGGTCTGGGGGCACTACTGGGGGCACTGTATAGGGGGACTACTACTGGGGCATTATATAAGGGGCACTGCATAGGGGGGACACTACTTTGTCTGTGGGCACTATATAAGGGGCACTACTGGGGCACTGGATAGGGGGACCACTACTGGGGGCACTGCATAAGGGGCATTACTACAGGGGACGGTGGTATATAGGGGCCCCCACAGACCTTAATCCGGCCCTGCATGGAGAGGCAGATTGGTATGCGTGTATTGGCGTGCCAATTTGCCACTGGCTCTGCAGATCCCTGGGTCTGCGGATATGTTGCCCAGGTATGTAGCCACCTTCACGCACACCTTGATATACAAGAATCATTATGCTATCCAATTTACCACCTACTTATGTGGCAAAGGTGAAGGATGATTCTGTCTCTCTACACTCGGATTGAGTAGTAGGATCAGAGCATGAGTGACTCAAGATTTAAAATTCTCCCTCTGCAATGATTGTATCTGGTATATAGTGAAGAATAAGTAAAAAAAACAATTTGCCAGGTCAGGATTTTCACGAGAAGACAAAATAAATAAAGTTTGGCTAAATACTTCCACCTACTGGCTAAATGTGGCAATGCAACATCTAATATCTCCAATATACTGTACCAAGCAATCTGCCTGATTCATGCTTGTACGCAAGACAATACTTGCCTTCTTTTGGAAAAGCATTTCAGGGAGTTTTTAGAAGCAAAACTTATGAACATGGCATTAAAGTGGGCTTGTACTGCTACATCTGAGAGGCGTGCCATAAACCTGACTTACATCCAAATGTAAACGAGATCCAAAGAAGTTAGTAACATCTATTTGTTGATGAAAGCACATGGATACTATACAGGGGTCACTCATGCATTGTGTATTACAAGGGGTTCCTTATAAGTGGCCAAGAGAAACCTTATATGAAAATGTATGTAGACATAGGGATCATTGTGCCTTATAACCAATGCAGGGAAATAGCACTGATTATACCATTTGAATTAGGGGTGTGCACCGGCCACTTTTCGTGTTTTGTGTTTTGGTTTTGGATCTGGATCTTTCTTTATGTTTTGGATCTGGATTGGTATTTGCCAAAACCACCCTTGCATGTTTTGGGTTCTGGGTTTTGTGTTTTGGATCTGTATTTTTTGAAAAAAAAAAGCATAAAAACAGCTAAAATCACAGAATTTGTGGGTTTTTCTGCTCGTATGCTATTACTAACCTCAATAACATGGATTTCCACTCATTTCCAGTCTATTCTGAACACCTCACAATATTGTTTTTAGTCCAAAAGGTTGCACTGAGGTAGCTGGACATGGCTGTGGCTGAAAGGATTGGTTAATTTGGGCCCCCCCAAAACAAACTGGTAATTAATCTGTCCCTGCACAAACTGGCTCTATGGAGGCAAGATATCATCCTCATCCTCCTCATCCACCGATTCCTCACCCTCTTCAGTGTTGTGTACATCCTCATCCTCACAGAGTATTAATTCGTCCCCGCTGGAATCCACCACCACAGGTCCCTCTGTATGTTCTGGAGGCTGGTCTCCCTGGAAGAATTGATAATTCAGTTTGATGAACATCATCTTCTCCACATTTTGTGGAAGCAACCTCCTACGCCTTTCTCTGACAAGGTTCCCGGCTGCACTAAACACTCTTTGGGAGTATACACTGGAGGGGGGGCAAGTTAGGTAAAATAGAGCCAGTTTGTACAGGGGCCTCCAAATTGCCTCTTTTTCCTGCCAGTACAGGTACAGACTGTCTGACATGCCTACTTGGATGCTGTCACCGATGTAATCCTCCACCATTCTGTCAATGGTGACAGAATCATATGCAGTGATAGTAGACATGTCAGAAATTGTTGCCAGGTCCTTCAGTCCGATCCAAGATGTCCAAACTTAGTCCTGTCTGCCATGCATCAATGCCAGCGGGTTGCTTAGGATACCTAAGTTGTTTCCTGGCAGCCCCAGTTGCGGTAGAAAATGAATAAAGAGCTGTTGAAGTGTCACGTTCCACTTCAGCTGACAGTATTTTCACCAGCAGGTCTTTGCACCTCTGCCGGCTTGTGTCGGATGGAAAGAGAGACCACATAGGCTTTAAACCTAGGATCGAGCACGTTGGTCAAAATGTAGTGGTCTGATTTCAACAGATTGACAACCCTCGAATCCTGGCAAAGTGAATGAAGGGCTTCATCCACAAGTTCCACATGCCAAGCAGAATTGCTCCATCTAAGCTCCTCCTTCACTTTCTCCAGCTGCTTACATGTGTGGCAAGTTCAAAGGACTGGAGAACCTTGCACAACACAGAAATAATTTTCCATTGCACTTGAGTCAGGTGCATACCCCCTCCTTTGCCTATGTCATAGGTGGATATATAGGTTTGAATGGCCTTTTGCTGCTCCTCCATCCTCTGAAGCATATAGAGGGTTGAGTTCCACTGCATCACAACCTCTTGCATCAGGTGATGGCAGGGCAGGTTCAAGACTGTTTGCTGGTGCTCCAGTCTTTGGCACACAATAAAGGGAATAAATGTACACAGTAAGTTGTCACAGTCATATAGTCCTTAGAGTGCCCTGTTCCACTTGTCCACATATCCGTGGTTAAGTGGGCATTGGGTACAACCACATTTTTTATGACACTGAGGACACTTTATCTGACATGTCTATACATTCTCGGTATTGCCTGCCTAGTGAAGTGAAATCTAGATGGGATTTGGTACTGAGGACACACTACCTCCATCAATTGTCTAAATCCCACTGCACTAATGGCGGATACTGGATGCACGTCTAACACCAACATAGCAGTCAAGGCCTCAGTTATCTGCTTTGCTTCAGGATGACTGCTGTCATACGTCATCCTCCTCACTAAGGACTGTTGGAGGGTCAATTGTTTAGTTAAAGTGTTCCTACTTCCTCTCTGGGATGATAAATGACTCCCAGCAGCAACAGCAGCAGCGGCAGCAGTAGGCGTAGTAATGCAGGATCCTCTAGAGGAATCCCGGATAGGAGAGTCAATCATGCAAGTGACATGCCTGCAGGACTACTTCTGATCCTGACTAAGGAAGAAATTGAAGAGGAGTAAGTTGTCGGTGTGATTTGCAGGCGCTTGGATACAACAGGACAAAGGGATTTAGGTGTCCCTGGACTGCTTACGGTCTCAGCCAAAGTTTCTGAACTTGACAGTAACTTTTTATGAACGCGCTGCAGGTGATAACAACTGTCTCCCCCGGAGCCTTATTTAAACAAACCACATGACCATCAGAATCCTCCTCATCAACTTCCTCCTCAGCGCCACCTACACTAATATCCTCATCCTGTTGTACTTCAACAGTGACATCTTCAATTTGATTATCAGCAAGTGGACTGGTGGTGCTCCTTCCAGCACTTGCAAAGGTTGTGAAAATGGTAGAAAGAGCCACCTCTTCCCATCCAGTGTTGGGAAGGTCAGGCATCACAACCGCCGCCACACTTGGACTCTCCTTGGGGATTTGTGATATCTTCTTAGAATGCACAGTTCTTTGCTGTGCTTTTGCCAGCTTAACTCATTTGATTTTTGTAGTGGGAGGAGGGCTTCCATCGTCATGTGAAGCTGTACCACTAGTCATGAACATAGGGAAAGACCTTAGCCATTCCTTGCCACTCCGTGTCGTAAATGGCATATTGGCAAGTTTACGTTTCTCCTCAGATGATTTCAATGTTTTTTTTAAGGTCATATTCCTGAACTTTGTCATTTGGGATTTTATATGCCCTCTACTATAACATTGGGCATCAGCCTTGGCAGATGACGTTGATAGCATTTTATCATCTATGTCATGACTAGTGGCAGCAGCTTCAGCACTAGGAGGAAGTGGTTCTTGATCTTTCCCTATTTTATTTTTATCGGACAAAATTTTGTCCTCAATTTATGTTATATTGATATAAACGTGCGGCTAAGGCGCACACAAACACAGAAAATAATATATTTTTTTGGAGTCCACTTTGTGGGCTACACCACCCTTTAACAGACAAGCCAGCTGGCCATTTACTTATGACACAGGCACTCGCTTGGCGCTGCTACATTGTTGATACGCGTGCGGCTGCGGCGCACACAAATCGCAAACACAGAAAATAAGAATTTTTTCTTTTTTTTGGGAGTGCACTTTGGTAGTTACACCACCCTTTAACAGACGAGCCAGCCGGCCCTTTACTTATGACACAGGCGCATGCTTGACTCTACTACTTTGTTGATGCATGTGAGGCTACAGCGCACACAATTCACAAAACACAGAAAAGAAGAATATTTTTTTTTTTTTGGAGTGCACTTTGGAGGTTACACCACCCTTTAACAGACGAGCCAGCCGGCCCTTTACTTATGACACAGGCACATGCTTGGCACTACTTTGTTGATGCACATGCGGCTACAGCGCACACAATTCACAAACACAGAAAAAAACATTTGTTTATTTTTTTGGAGTGCACTCTCCAAACCCGCAACCCAGACCTTCTTCCCATAAGGAAGAATGGGTTGTGAACCACAAGAGGGGGTATTCGCCATCTGAGGATGGCGAATGCCCCTGCAGTCAAGCTCCGAAAATATATTTTCAGAGCTTGATGATTTCTGTCCCCATACTAGTGTATGGGGACAGCAGGCCATTCTGCAAACAGAAGGTAAGTGGGAGATATCTGTGATATCTCCTGCATCACCTTCTTAATGAATGGCCCGAAAACTTAATTTTCACAATTGCAGGTGAAAATGTGCTTTTCACCTGCTTTTGTGACAATGAAGTGATGATGAATAGGCCCCATAGTATAATGATCACCAAAGAGCTAACACGGCTCACAGTATGTGATTTAAGTGAATAGCGAAGCCATGTACAAGGTATGATTACACCGGCCTTTGCTTTCATAGTTTAATAGGTTTCAGAAAAAAAAATCACCCTTGTTTTTCAGCTCTCGGAAAGATCCCTTTGGGCTTACATGATCCCTGAGAAACTATATATCTTTTTGTTTTATTGTCGTTGATTTCTGATTGAAAATCTCCTCATCTGTAGGATACTTGCTTCCTATACACTGTACACTTTCTTCAGGATTTTCCTCTACAGTATAGTTGTCAGATTCATCTATATTTAACAATACATCACTCATATCTACTACTGCAATATTATCCTGATTTTCACACTCTTTACTTGTTTCAGAACTTGAACTTGCTGCACTATCTTGCAGTATGTCTGTACATTCAACATTGCTACTACTGTTTGGGTTGCTGTCAGAATCAGGGACTTCAATACGTTGAATAAAGCTGCTAATCTTTGGTAGCTTGGCACTCTTCTCTAATTCTTCCTTCACTTCTTTGTGCTTTTGCGCCCCACCTTTAGGTTAAGTGACATTCCTAAAAAAGGTGATCAAAAACAAACTAGAGTTGATGACACTCACTGTAAATCTAGCAGTAACCAATTCCAAATGCTGGCCATACACTAGTACGACCAACATTAGATAAGATTCACCTGATGACTCCCTTGAGCTCCCTGGCATTCCCGGCAGCACTATTTGTTGTTTTTCTTTGCACACGATCTGTCGTATGATCGATCGTGTGCCTCATGCGCTCATCAGGGAAAAGTAATTGAAATGACATGAATGGATGCACGATGCATCGCATGCACAAAACACACAATACGATCTGCACACGATATGATGGATCATATGTCCTGATATGAAATCTCACTCTTTTACTAGCAGCTATTTTGTGCTGGTGGCAGGTGGGTGCCATGTGCCATATCAGGTGGGTCCTCTGTGTAAAAATGTAAGATGTATACAATTTGAGCAGATCTATACTTTAGGGACATAATATAATTGTGTAATTTTACAACTTCAGTTTCTAAAATGCCCATAGGTCGGACCTGGGTTTTTGGTGTAAAAGAGGTATAAGTGGTGACAGACAATAGTTCCTTTAACGAACAGGTGAAATAAAGCAGATCCTGCAGAAAGCTTATTGCTCCTAAAAATGATGTTTACCTTATCTCTGTTCACTTTATCTCCATCCGAGGGTAAGTAAAATACCCCAAAGTAACAACCATACAGCTCCTAACTGTTATTTTTGAAAAACAGCCTGTAATGTGACACCTAGGAGCTGATTGGTTGGGACTTTATCTCTGTCCACTTTATCTCTTTTCCAAACTTAGTACATCTACCCCATAGGATCAGTTGTGCAGCAGCCGACAGGGACTGTTCAGCTATTACAGTGTCTGAAATGGGATAAATCACTTGTACAACTCTTAGTAATTAAATTCCATTGTAGTTTTTTAATTTTATGATTATTTCCTCTTATGATAACAACTTTCCCTCTTTGTTACAAACAAAACCCGATACAGATAAATGTAAGTTTATTTCTTTATTAGAAAACAAAATGTGAAATTTTTATACAAATATTTTATACCCCCCTAGAAAAAAACAGTGCCATCCATACTCCCCAGAACCGCTTATCCCTCTATATCCCCAGACTCTCTTTGTCCTATCCATGAAATCCAGAAGACCCTTCTTGTTCTTCACCAATAAATATAGCTATTATGCCTTGGTCATGTCCAGAAGGCCCTTCTTGTTCTTCACCTACATAACCAGCTATTATGCCTTGGTCATGTCCAGAAGGCCCTTCTTGTTCTTCACCAAGAAATCCTGAAATTATGCCTTGGTCATGTCCAGAAGGCCCTTCTTGTTCTTCACCAAAAAATCCTGAAATTATGCCTTGGTCATGTCCAGAAGGTGGGCTTTGTCCCTGATCTATAACATTTGCCCATTTGTCCACAATGACTGTGTCTGATGTACCTCCCGATCCTTCACCTTCACTTATGTTTTTATTAGTTGGAATAGCTGCAAAATAAAGAAATATGACTGTAGTGAATGGCCTATGTGAGCATACATTGTCAGAGGATTGGGAAGAAATGTATTATAGAAAACCTACATTGGCCATTATCCAGTGAATATTTGTGCCTGCTCTCTGTGACTACTATTCCTAATTTACCCCCATGGTGTATAGGTGACATTGATACTTAGGGGCTGATACAGTTAGTGGAATGTACGGCAGTGTTCATCTGAGCACATATCAGCCATGAGTGTAGTCCCATAATGGCACATCATTCTCCAGCTGCTGATTGTATTGCCCAGTTACATGTTACATTTAGTGTTTAAACCTTTTGCTGCAAATGATCAATTTTGTTTATGGATGAATTTGATTTTGGTCCTTTTATTCTGAGCTCTTACCTGGGTGACATCTACACAATGACATAAAGGACCAATACATGTATATAAATGAATACAATGCAAACAACTCCCTATAAAAGAGCTGCATTTGCCACTAATAAACAAAAATGTAAATATATATAATGTATAAAACAGTGTAATAACAGTAGGCAGCGATATCTCTACTTCACAATTAATATCCAGTCATTGTGCACTACAATAAGAGATATATCTGTGCTCCTTATTTTTCACTATTGATGGATTTATTATACTAAAAAAAATAAGATGTTATTATATACTGTTATTAATGTTATTATCCTTTTATTTTATCAAATGAGGGAAATGTGGATTTTTGTACTGTGTCACTGTATTTTCCTAAATATTTATTATTGTTTGTTTTAAAAAAATGACAATTTAATGATATTATCAATTACAAAGAAATATGTAGAACAACATAAAACAAATCTTTATGGGGATTGCACCAGGAGAGGTCAGGGTAGTGTGCTGGTCTGTATATAGTTTGGCCTGGCCTGGGTACTGACAATGGGCATGGCACAATGTAAGGAGATGTGACCTCCCGTGCTTACATATAAATAGTATTTCCTGACTCCACGCTCTCCACAGGGTGCACCGTTGTACCCCTCAGCCAAGGACAGATTCAGTGTGGGTGGGATCAGTACAATAACTCTCCCCCTCCTATCAGGGGCAGGCAAGGAGAGATTACTACTATGCTCAGTGGCAGCAGTAGCTTCCTCCCTGTACTCAGTGCAGCCCTGCATACAACAGAACAGCACTACGGACAGGTACGTTAATACTAAAGGTGCATACACACTAGACAATTCGTTCCATGAGGGACATTGTCTAGTGTGTCCCCGGCAGGGGTGTGCTCAGTGTTGTTAACGATAATTGTATAGTTCAGAACCGGGTTCCCTCCCTCATTCCCGAACATGCAACAGCCTGTCAATATCGTCAGGTTGGCCTGCATGTTAAGACAATGAACTACAAAGACCAATAACTAGCGGGAGTGTGCATCGCTGGTCATTGGTCATTATCGTTGATAGTTTTTGCGCAAAAACTGAATGATATTTTGGGTGACTGAATGATAACGATGTCATTATTGTTTTGTCAATGAAAACATCGCCCAGTGTGTACGCACCTTAAGCGTGAAGGGTGTGCGGTATGGGCCCACCTGGACACCCTGCACCCATTAGAGATACACCCCTGACAAATGATAATAAGTATCCTTTATATAAACTATAGATGCACACATAAATATATATAGACCAGGTATGTAGCCTGTCCGAGCCTAAATAGATAATAAATACAGTATTGCGAACTCTGAGATTGTTACCACCTGCTATAATACCACATATAATACCATGCATCATACATATGTCTAGCATATATTTTTATACCTGAGGGCATCGTGTCACATCCAATACATTCTCTGCTGGTGTCTGGCACTATGAGGTAAGAATAAAGTACAATAAGTTATCTGTTATAGTTACTTTCATGATAACAATGTAAATCACATATATATAATCACACACACACTTTTGTGCTAACTAAATGAAACACCAAAAATGTTGTTTAGTGTATACACAATTATATCTCTAATTATTAGCATTTGTTACAGTGTCCCTGCGGTCGATCACTGGTCTAAAGTGTTTTTTCTTTTCTTTAAATATTTTTTTTATCACTGTGATAACTTGTGGACTATTTAGAGACAGAAAGCTAGTCATAGGTGCTGGCTCCTACAGTAGCTGTGCTCTGCCTGTCAGAGTAAAGATACAGATGTGTCCACGTACAGTAAATCTTACCACTATAAGCTACAATTCGCGTTTAACATAATGCAGTACAACTCAATAGCGCTTATGGTGCATACACACGATCAGATTTTCCTTCAGATCTGTACAATAATGATTTTAAAAATCGTTCAGTCGTTCATAGCTGAAGAAAATTCTGACATATCTGACATGTTTGTCAGATGAACGATGAATGATGCACTTTCACGTTTGCCAGATAATGATATCTGACATCTGATGTGCCTGCAGTCAGATTTGGACGCTTCCATTCATTCCATTCATTTTAATACAGGCAAAAATCATTCAAACATTCAAATTGTTCAAATCGTTGACGATGTGTATGCACCATTATTGTCTTTTTATGCATCTTTTTACTTTCAAATGTGTCTTATTCACAATGCGATGCAAACAGGATGCACAAGCAGTTTCTGCATTTCGCATGCAGATACACTCATAGTGGCACATAGAATATAGGCATGCCTCATATCACTTTATTCAGCAGAAGCTGCTTGTGCATCCTATTTATCATCTTGTGAATATTACACATTTGAAGGTAAGCAGTCACATAAAATGTCTTTCAGCTCTACTGAGTCACGTCATGGCACAACTAGAAGGGCTGTTTAATGTGCAAGGAAGTAAGACGTATGAGGTAAGATATGAGAAAACATCTATAGAGTCAATAAAATGGGGAAAGCCCTTATAACTCCATCTCCAAGTGGCATTATTATCACAGGGCTTCCTTTGTTATTTTTTTACAATTTTATTTTAGTAAATCTGAAACAGATCGCATTTTCCATTACATGTATGGGAATGCCATCTGCTTACTACAATAATGCAATTTGAGGGCTTGGAGTACCTTTTACAAAAACTGCTCCAAAAGCCCTTTAATACATTTATATTATACTAAAATAATGTGAAAAGGTTGTGAAACCAACCATTTTCACATTATTATTTTAGTAAAAATAATATTGATAAATGTCTGTAAATCTCTAATTTGTTCTTCTTCTATACATAAGCTCCATAGCATCTGTATTCTCCATCCTATGGGATGAATCTAAAGGAGCTAGAGAACAGCAGGACCAGAGATCAGTGAGAAATGAAAGTGGCAACAGGAGGAGACTCAGCTCCATAGCGCCATCTATCCTAATGTTGCCCACACTGATGCTCCTCTTGCCACAGCTATTTACATCTTGCTCTGCTCTGTATTATGTAAGGAGAGGCACTGATGCAGTTGCGTATCTATAATGGGTGCAGTGTGTGCGGGGCACACTGGCTCCTGAGTCCAGGGGGGCCCCGCACCGCACACACTGCACCCATATTATTTTAGACTTACCTCTCCGTGGTCCCACGTCGGGTGTCTGCACTGCTCAGAACACCGGAAATTGGCTACTGCGGCCATTTTTCCAGTGTTCTGCACATGCACAATAGTGTCCAAGTGCACTCTAGTGCCCGGAGTCTACTAAGGCTCCGGTAGCTGGCTAGCCACATCAGTCGGCTGCCGGCCACTGTCGAGAGAGGAGGGGGCCCCACACAGGGAGTGCACACGGGCCCCCTCCTCTCTTAAGATGCCCCTGCATATATGTGTTAGTGTGAGTACAGGTGTGCCATGTAGGGAGCTATAGGGAGTTTATATATCATTGCCACCAAGAAATAAGGCTGGTGGAGGCTGTATCTAGGTGGAATTCTCTTGTAAACTGCGTATAAAATTGTACTTAGCTATCATAGTATATACAACAGTAGTTATTCCTAAATATTATTCCCCACATGTAAATTCTTTCAATTGCAATGGTCACATATTTAAAAATATTTGACAGTACAATGAGTGATATAATAATACATGAGCATGTAAATAACCTGTTTATATATTGCTGTACTATAAGAGATCAGGACAACACAGGCATTAAGATGACATAACTAAGCATGTATAATATATACACTCATACACATGTATACCCAGAAAACTAATGCAGAATGACTTACCTGGTAAAGACTGGATGCAGGTGAGGCAGCAGAGGGTGAATATAAGAACTAGCATCATTGTGAATTTGGAATAACAGATCTTAGTACTAGTACAAGTAGTACAGTGAGTACAGGTATAGTGATGAGAGAAGGTGGCAGGAGTATTTATACAGGAGTCCTGTCCTACTCTCCTATGTTGGGGGTCTGTTTTGTCTGGGAGGGGTCACACTAAACAATACAAACTCCTCTGTCTATAGTCACATAACAATGTTATCACACTACAAGTTACACTACAGGGTCACATAGCTACTTATTTGTCTATACCTGTATATATTACTATATTTACCATAACAGTTTATAAATCTCTTTCTCACTTGAATTGATCCAATTCCTGATATTATAGGGTGACCTGGCTGCCTTGTAATATTTTTATGAATTTTAGGTATATGGTGTATGTTTGCAATACGTGGAGTTTTATTTAATAGAGAATTATATTCCTCTATAGAAATATAGTTGCTTTTATACCTCTAGATAAAAGGCATTCTAAATCTTTAAAATACATTTTTGTAGGGTCTCCATTTCATTTCTCTGTAAGATACATCACTACTTAGTAGAGCGTGCGTCTCACTTACATAATATTCTCGATTGAGTGCTATGATCTCCCCACCTTTGTCCCTCTTGGCAGTGGCAGCTGGAGGCTGGAGCTCACTCTTGAGCACCGGCTTCTGGCTCCCCACACGGGCACTATGGGAGAGGTGTTTTGACATCATGACATCTCTTCCATAGCTCAGAGGAGCAGTAAGGTGAACCGGAGGCAGCGGATGCAGAGCTGGACTTAAGGTAACTATTGTTTTGGGTTTTTTTGGGTGTAAACGGCTTCACTATTGGGGCAATAACTTCTGGGGGCACTACTACTGGGGGAATTTACTTGGTGGCTTTACTATTGGGGGCACTACTACTGTGGCCATTTACTCAGGAGAATTACTATTGGTGGCACTACTACTGGGGGCATTACTATTAAACAGGGGGCACTATTATTGGGGGCACCACTTCATGGGGCGTTACTACTACAGGGGGCATTACAACAAGGGGAACCACTCCTGGGGGCACTGAATAAGTGGTACCACTACTGGGAGTACTGCATAATGGAGCACTACTACTGGGTTCACTGAATAAGGGACACTACCACTACTGGGGCACTGCACAAGGGGCACCACTACTGGAAACACTGCATATGGGGCACTACCACTACTGTGGGCTCTGCATAAGGGGCACTACTACTGGGGTCACTGTTTAAGGGACACTACCACTGTAGCACTGCATAAGGAGCACTACCACTACTAGGGGCACTGCATAAGGGGAACCACTACTTGGGGCACTGAATAAGCAGCACCACTACTGGAGCCACTGAATAAGGGGCACTACTACATGGGGCACTGCATAAGGGTCTAGACCACTGTGGGCACTGCATAAGGGACACTACCACTGTGGGAACTGCATAAGGGGCACTACCACTATTGGGGGCACTGCATAGGGGCACTACCACTACTGGAGGCACTGCATAAGGGTCACTACCACTATTGGGTGCACTGCATAAGAGACACCACTACTGGGGGCACAGCATAAAGGGCACAACTACAATGGGCATTGCATAAGAGGCACTACTGCTGTGGGCATTATGTGTAAGGTGCACTACTGCTGTGGGCATTGCATAAGGGGCACTACTACTGTGGGCATTATGTGTACTAGGGGCACTACTAATGTGGACATTGGGGGTCATTCAGACCCGCTTGTGAGTGGCAGTACGCTTGCAAGCGGGTCGATGTCCCCCACTGCGCATGCGCATGACAGAGGGAGCTCCAATGTGTGCATGCGCGAGTCCCGGAGAGCGACGGGCTCTCCATCGCTCTGGGTCTCACACCAAAGGGGATGTGCTGTCGATGTTGATTGACAGCATGCCCCCTTTGGTGGGCATGCTGGGGGCGTGCCTGCCAGACAGAGGCATTCCCATGGGAACGCCTACTGTCTCAAGTCGGCCCCACTGACATCACTAGTGATGTCAGTGGGAGTGATTTTGGCACAATCACTCCAGGGCTTGTGGCAGCGAGACCCTACTGCAGGGTCTCCGTCGCATGCCCGATGGTCGCGATGGTCTTGACCATCGCGACCATCATCATGGACGCTCGCATAAGCTTTGGGTGGTAACCCACAGCTATGCGAGCGTCCATGAGGACGCTCCGAAACAGGTAGGAGGGCCCTGATTCAGAGCGAGCACTCTGGTCAGAGCGTTCAGCTCTGAATCAAGCCCATTGTGCATAAGGGGCACAAATGTGAGCATTATGTATAAGGGGCACTGCTGTGTGTTGTACATGAATAAGGGAGACTACTATGTGGTGTAATGTGAATCAGGTGTGAATCAAGATTGTGCTACTGTGTGGTGTAATTTGAATTAGGAATACTATTGTGTGATCACGCCCCCTTTTCTGCACACGCATACGGCGCTTGCTGTCCATTTTTATAAATAAGTGCGGAGGGGGGGTGAGTTCAACCACTTTTCTAGGACCACATTAAGCACTGTTCTCAAGTATGAAACCCTTCAAATTATTTTGTTGTCCCCTATGTAATTAGGGTGTATGATGAAATTTATCCTGTCTTTCAAAAGGGAGGTAGTTGAGATCCTGGCTGTCAGGATGATGGCACTCAGGATGCCAGCGTTGGAATCCTAACACCAGTCAGAATCCCAGTGCCAGCATCCTGACCGCCAGCAAATGTGACAGTAAATGTGACAGTAAGTATTAGACTTCTGATCACCGGCGCTGGCGAGATTACATCAGCGTCAGTGCTGACTGCAGTACAGACCACCAGGGAGGACGGAGCAGCGCCACCAGTCACTCAGCAGCGCTGCGGGAGTCCTCTGTTCCAGCAGCGCTGCTAAAGAACTCAGGAGATTGTACCCCTCTGGTACAAAATGGTACAGCCTCTGTTGCTGGTACAGACCTTTTAAAAACGGTACTGTACTGGCTAAATCAGTGTAGTTGGAGGGTATGATAATAGTGTGATTCATCAATTGTCAGTTTTTTTGCAATTTTTTCTATAGGAATTAAGGAGTCTATTTTCTAAGCTGTGTTAGGAGATAAACTGAACGGTGATAAGCTTCCAGCCAATCAGCTCCTAACTGCCATTTTTTAAACACAGCCTTAAGGTGGTTACACACCTGACAGATATATCTGCAGATAATGGTAGTTTATACACACTGAATGACCATCATCTGACTGCTGCAGCAGCTCGAGCCGGACAGAGGGCTGGTAAGGCGTAATCATGGACAGCATGGCCATGCCCCATTTAAAAAACATACGAGGCACTGCATTCTGGGGAGGGGTGCGCTGTGTGCCCCTCAGCCCGGTGCACAGCCAATGGGGGCACGATCAGCATGATATTTCCCCCCTTTGGCATAGGAGACTGCTTGAGCTGCTGCTTTAGCAGCCTTGGACAGTCTCCCACAGACCCTCCAACTATACCAATTTGGCCGGTACAGTACCATTTTTTAATGGTCTGTACCAGCAAAACAGGGGCTGTACCAATTGTACTGGATGAGTACAATCTCCTGAATTGTATAGCAGCGCTGCGGGGACACAGACTCCTGCAGCACTTCTGAGTGACAGGTGGCTCCGTCCTCCATAGTTCTTGGCAGTAGGCACTGATGCTGACATAATGACCAACCAGGGCCAGCTGCCTCCAGTCTTCAGTACAAGTGGACACGCCTCCTTTATATATGACCACTCCCTTGTACTGGATTGCAAATGAGAGATGTTGGAGGGTATGCTCCCAGTGCAGCCAGCACACAGCAGCATGTGCTGGGCTGCTGTGGATGGGGATCTGTGCCAGACCCGGGTAAGTAGTACCCGCTCGCGGCTCCCCTCCCCCCTCACTGCACACCTGTGTACGGGCGATCGGCTGATCGCACATACACACTTGCCGATGGACAGATATGTCTGCAGATTTATTTGTCCATCGGCTATGCAGCATAGCCAATGCGATATGTCTGTGAATGACGTTGTTCACAGACATCGTCTGTACACACTTGATGATGTGGGCACGATATATTGGCCGATCAATTAATCAAAAAATATATCAGCCATAGTGTACCCAGCATAAGACATGACATTTACGAGCTGATTGACTGGTACCTTATCACTGTTCACTTTATGGGATTGGAAAGTCAGTGATTTGGGCAAATCTCCTTTCACTCCATTTCCCCCTCTGTGTATAGATAAATCAGCTGCAATGCAGATTTCATCAGAAAATACCTGTGTATCATGTAAATAGTGACTCTGTAGAGCCTGCCAGAGAGACTTCCTGATAAGGGGACAACACATTGTATTTGTCCTCATACCTTAGACAACAGTCTTATGGTGATTTAGTTAAATACTAGAGAATGAGAATTGCTCATTGTCCTTGTAACTATACATTAGCATACAATTTCTTGAACAAGAAAAAGGGGATAAGTATGCAGAGCAGCACATACACACACTGATACATGCTTCATAGTCTTTATTTCTACAATATATACACAGGTAGAATCATTGACTTATAAATTATTTGGAAAGAGATAGAATGTGAAACAATGAAACAAAAATAGCAATTCAATGAGGAAACAGACATCCGATTTATTGGCTTAAGAAATTGATATCTAATTATTCTGTAATGCTCCTATGACATTCTCTGATGGTTATTTCCAATAAAAAATGCAGCTTCTGCAGACACAGTTTTAGTGCAAATTATTTTATTTAATTTTACAGAGGGAAATAAATGTAACACATACTTCCAAAAATAAAGGCAGGCATGTCATACATATGTTTAAAATTAAGGTGTGCAGTCCGAGCCCCTTCCCCTTTCCATATCATACATAGAAACCTGCAGATCTAAATAAAGGAAAAAAAAATAAATGGAAATAAATACAGTAATTATAAATAAAGATCAATTACAACAGAATAGGAGAGAGGAGAGAAGAAAACAGCAGAGAGAGAGGGAGAAGGAAATAAGAGAGAGAAAAGAAGGAAGAAAATCAGAAAAGAGTAAAAGAACGTTGCAATTCCTATGGCGTATGCTAATATCACTCGCAGACACAAATTTTTTAAAAACTTTGATGAAATTCCTGAAGAATGCACCCCCGATAGATAGATAGATAGATAGTTGTTGTCTTTGAATGGTAAATAACACATACAAGTATGGCAGAACTGAGGGTGCAAGAAACATGTGGAGACAGAACTTATTTTTCCAACGTTTCAATGATTTCTCTTGTTCATCAGGGATGAATACATAGTTACTAACCTTTATCACCTCTGTCCATGCTCCATCAGGCCTCCCAAATGGATGCTTATGGTGGTCTCCAATGACACAATCGCATGAGCCAGACAATTGAGTGTAGGTACTGAGGAATCTTTTTTTTTTTTTTTTTTTTTTATTCTCTTTATTTTTCAAAAGGTAGATAACAAATAAAGAAAAAAAGATAACAATAACTTACAGCCATAGAAAAGAAAAACATTGAAAAAAACATCAAATTACCTTGTTTTCTTGAATTTGGTCTGAGAAAATTTGGTATAAAAACCAATAATATCTAATAATTACGATATTGAATATAGAATAAAAGAAAATAGATGAGAGGGAAAGAAAATAAAAAGGGGGAGGGGGAGAGAGGACACCAAGCAGCAAAATTAATAAAATAACAATAAAAAAATAAATAACTGGAACAGATTCAAAAGTACAAAATGAGGGTCAAACCAGACCTGGAAGGGTCCTATTAAAGTGAGAGTTCCAGGGGACCCATACTTCATGACATTTTGGCATTTTGTCATGGAGAAGAACAGTGATATATTGCATGGAAGCAGTGTACCATATTCTATTGAGTAATGCTGGAATGGGGGGTGAATGCGTTTTTTTCCAGTTAGTCACAATCAAGATTTTAGCAGCATTAAATACATGACCACATAGTCTGTTATAGGGTTTAGAAGTGTCAGGAAATGGTGTACATAGCAAAACATGTAATGGGTCCTTAATAGGTGCAGAGTTAAAGATATTACCTAACAACAACATGACTTCATCCCAGTACATTGAAATCAATGTACAATCCCACCAAATGTGGAAATAGGAGCCCTTATGTCTACACTGATGCCAACAAAGGTCTGATGTCAATGGGTAGATGGAATTAAGTTTTTCAGGGACCATGTACCATCTGGTATAAAGTTTGTAAGCAGTTTCTTTAAGGTTGGTGTTAATGGATGTCTTAGAGACCAACTGACAAATATCTGACCATTCCTCATCATCCAGAGTCCTACCCAGGTCAATCTCCCATGCTATTTCAAATGGCTCTTTGAATTCAATGGGGTACCCAGCTAATAGAGAATATAGAATGGAAATAGTACCTTTACGACCAGGGTTGTAAGTGCAAAGGCGGTCAAAGGAGCTGAGATCCCTGAGGGAACGTGCTTTACTGAGGGAGCTGATAAAACTAGTGATCTGTAAATATGCAAAATGGTATGTCGGTTGTAGGCCAGATTTTTCACACAGTTCCTCAAAAGTTTGAGGGGCAAAATACCCAACAAAATGTAAAACTCTAGTGACACCTACAGCTACCCAGTATGAGTAAGGGAACACACACCCCAAAGGGACCCGAGGATGTCTCCAAAGGGGTGTCAATGGGGATGGGTGTGAGGCTAAGTCCAACCGTTTATTCACCCTATCCCAAATACTCAAAGTGGCTTTAACACATGGAACCATATACATCGAGGCTGGTCTCAGATGTGGAGGGAGCCATGGGAGAAAACCCACCCTCTGGTCCCCAATCAGTACTGAGGAATCTTTTATAGCATTAATAGGCTGGCATATTGCAAAAAGCAGTCTAGCCAATTTTACATATAACATCAATAAGGACACCATTAATTTCCTTCATGTCAAAATTATCATTAAAGATAATGATAGCAAGGTCCTCACATCTTTGTACACAAAACCTACACTCAGCAAGACATTACTTTTCCCTGGCAGTAATTACCCCAAGCCACTAAAAAGTGGTCTACCACTGGCCCAATTTTTGAGGGTACAAAAGATCATAAGTGACCTAAAAGACACCATTATATAACTTAACCCCATTTACCAACGAACCTTAATAACATATTTTGTTTAGTATCTCAGTGATACAAATGAATATGCCACTGGTATTTAATACTATTTACCCCTCTAGTGTGGTCCAATGATGTCCCTCTCATCGGTGACATCCTTTGCTCTGTTTCTGGTATCCTACCACTGCCGGTGACACTGCTGATCACGTCTCCCGATGGGGACACCGTAAAGCCTGGAAGATTTGCTTAAGCCGGAAAGGCTGTTGCTGGGTTACTATTGCTAGCATTGTGGACTGTAATTCTCTCGCCATCTACAGATGGTATAAGCAACACAGTGATAAACAGCTGTAATTTAAGTTTACCGCTGTTTGTTAAATATTAAAAGGAGGACATAACCCCTTAGCAAGTGCTAAAAGTGTTATGTTTCTTTGATAAATGGGGCCCTAAATTAGAGAAATTTGTACAAAGGGGGTTACTCTAGGAGTGAATAAAAAAACCACCAAAAGTAGGTTTCTCAATATTATTTGTGTGCAAACCTTTGTAGCTAAACCAAAAATGGATGTCATTGATTCTTATGTAATCTAATTAATTTTGCAGTACTATAGCTAGTAGCTGTGGCCTGTTATTAATTTATCCAAAATTTCCAACACTCATTTTAAAGCTGAATTAAGCCAATTTTTTCAAGTGGACACATGGAATAAGATCATTTTTATTATGTCCAATATCCAATTTATTAAATCTATAGTCCAGTAATTGTTCATTGAAGTGGGAATTTTCAAAAAGCTTTGTAAAGAGAGAAGTTGGCAAAATCTGGTCATAACATCTACTCCAATTTGAAGATATGTAATAGAAAGAGGAAAGGTGAACAATAGGCAACCAATGGCCATAGTACTATTTTAGGCAACAACTTAGCTACAGCCTTAGCCCATGCATCTCTTATGGGGTTTTACTATGTAGGTGATCTGGTCAGTCATCTGCACTCTAGATGTGCCTACATGCATACATAAAGCAGTCCATATGGGATTTCAGATCCAGGGTGGGATGTACTAAGGGGAAAATGTGTCCAAAACTCTGAAAACTCATGTTTTCACTTAGAAATTGTCATAAAATAGAATTTTTTACTAGTGCTGCGCATTCTTCTCATTATCACAAATTAAATAATTAGCTCCATCTGTGGATCTTTTAACGTGTCAGCCAGTAATAAATACACATGTGCATCAACTAGGAGATTTGGAAAACCTATTATTAATACTGTATAATAATGCTCTATCCAGTGCATAAGGAGACCAATATGTACATATATGTCCAGGGCAGTGCTAGGTTCTTCTGCTGCTCCCAAACTCCTGGACTTGCCCCAATGCTTTGGAATGGTGCCCACATGTGAAATAAAAACATTCAGCTCAGACAGGATGGCCGTACTGCCACCTTTAAAGGCTTACTGTGATCGCTGGTTCTGTACATGCTGGAATTATGATATACACTACACTTTGTATGACGCATATTCATGCTGGATATAGTACTAATTATGATATATTCATGGACTGACCACACTCACTCTAAAATCCAGCATTTCTATGAATTCTGCATTTGCCACTGTTACTGGTCTTTTTCCATCATCACGTGCTGTATACATAACAAGAGGACTGTTACTATGGATAACTACAAGAAATACTGAGAATGATATCCTACATATACAGTAGGACATAAAAATTAGCACTGTACAGATTGCCAAATACACGCGACATGAGACATGAGACATGGAACTGTGACATTTCGCTATAAAATATATAATGCACAAGTGATGTTAGTTTGTATTTAAACTCCAGTAAGTAATATTTGTATAAACAGTAAGGTATTAGGTCAGCACACCATAGCCATTGGGAAAGATTGTATATGATAATAATGTACCTACTGTAAACTATTACAGATATCAGAGTTGGCCCAGATGGCTGCATCCTGTATAAAGATTACAATGTACAGTGGACGGTATTTGCTCAGATCCCGACCCCACAATTATTGCACACAGCATTCAGACTGATAGGTGTGTGTATAGAAACTGTGACCACACAGTAAATCTACATTAGTATGTGGCTTCCGGTGAGTATCATGACCTGATAATAAGCAGGCTCAGGCGAAAGCATAAGAGACTTAATGGCCACTTGTCCTTATAGTTTGGGGAACAGTGTATATTGGATGTATACATGCTGGCAATAAGTGACACCTATTGGAGATTCATATTAGTCCCTAAGTAAGATCAGCTGTGAAGTGGATGCACATAGCAACATTTCTTCATTTTACACCACCACACCTTCCCAGCAAGTCTGTTCTCTGGCCCAGGGAGATGCCACCATACACCTGTCTATTAAACTGTTACTGATTTATGACTTCATTGTTTAAATGATTCATAAGCTTATGGGGGGGGTCTATGTCCTATGTTTCACTTTTTATTACAGTGCTCAGAATTGGCCTAGACACGCGTTTCTCTACAGAGGTACAACATGTGTCCCGATGAAACTATAGAAGGACAAAGTATTGGTGGAGACGGATAATGGCTGTGCTTCTCTCCTCACAGCAATGAACACTCCTATAAACTGCACTCTCTCTATACCATACTTGCCAACTCTCTCTCATTGTCAGGGAGACTCGATCAAATAGCAGCAATCTCCCTGACTCCTTGAAGGGTCTAATAATCTCCCTGATTGCACCTTACCCCCATTATGTAGCTGTTATATATATAAATTTTTTTTAGATATATACATTTGATCATTAGTATAATTTCCCTGCATTGGTTACAAGATACAATGAACCCTATGGCTACATGTATTTTCTGAATAGTATCAGTGTGTTTTCATCAACAAGTAGATCTTCAGCTGCATACACATGGTACAATATTTATGAATGATATGAACGATAACGATATCGTTCAACGATATATAGTTCACATCATTCATTTTTATGCAGTGAATGACTAATGATGCATGCTCCCGCATGAGCGATAATGATATCTATGATCATCCGTACATGCAGGCCAACTTGCATGATATTGTCAACTTTGCCTGTTGAGAGATGTGGCAGGATGACTTCACTGAAAGATATCTTTCCAGTCGTTGGTGGTACAGATCGTACCGGGTGTATGCAGCCTTACCGACTGCTTTGGGGCTTGTTTACATTTGGATGTAATGCAATTTTATGACACGCCTCTCAGATGTAGCAGTACACGTCTACTTTACCTCCGCGCTCATAGGTGCTGCTTTTACAATCTCCATAAAATGCTTTTTCAAAAGTATGGTCTACACTATCTTGTTTCAGTAATCTTGTATGCATTTTTCTTCAAAGTTTAACGTATCAGTGTGCCTACTCTGTACCTAGCGAGGACTGGCCTCACTCCACCAGCTCATCTCAAAGACCTTGTTCCACAATCCATGTTATTGGAATTACTATGGGCACTCAGTGGAGCCAAACCTCTGCTACTGTGCTACAATTTTCCTAATTAAAAAAAAAAAGTAGACCAATAATTTGTGAAAACTCTACAAAAATACAAAAGCAAATATAAATCAGGTCCAGAAAAGTTCTTTGTTTTTGTTTTTTTTGCAGTATGAACTAATGTGATCCTGACAGACCCAGGCACTGATTCGGAGATGTACGCAATGTCGATATTTAATGCAGGTGAGCGATTATTGGTAATCTGTGCATGTGTATAAGTAGCACCAACGTTGTCACTTGCAGCATCTTTTTACCCGCAGTGTGATTGACAGTCAGGGAGCATTTGGGGGAGGTAACGGGGGCATGTCACAACCATTCTCGTAACGTTTCACAGACTGCGACTGCGATCTCATATGCAAAAACATGGTTCCAGTGTCTCAGTTCCCGCGGCCATTATGTACAACCATAGAGTTACTTAGACTGCCAATTATCGAAGG
The DNA here is from genome assembly GCA_031769625.1 of Taudactylus pleione. NCBI lineage: Eukaryota > Metazoa > Chordata > Amphibia > Anura > Myobatrachidae > Taudactylus > Taudactylus pleione. The sequence continues at coordinate 26,617 of JAUIMM010001709.1, forward strand.
ATCTGTGACCAATGCTGCATTTTGTATGCAGGTGCTTGGATTTGTGAATCTGCTGACAGGTGTCTCAGTACTAATCCCGGAGGCTGTGACTATTGCATATTTATGGACGGCAGCTGCATACAAATCCACAGCAGCAGCGGCTGCATTAGTGTCCATCTCTGAAACAGGCCCTCACCCACTCACTCTTAGGGGTATGTCTACTAAAGTGTGGGTTTATAGAAGTGGAGATGTTGCTCATAGCTACCAGTCAGATTCTACTTACCATTTATCTAGCACCCTCTAGAACATGCCTGGACAACCTGTGGCTCTCCAGGTGTTGTGAAACTTCAAGTCCCAGCATGCCCTGCCAGAGTTTTAGCATTCCCTTATTGCAAAATTGTATCAGGTCATGTTGGAACTTATAGTTTCACAGCAGCTGGTAAGCCACAGGTTGGCCAGGCCTGCTCTAGAAGATAGTAGCTAGAATCTAATTGGTTGCTATGGGCAACAACTCCACTTCTATAAACCCGCACTTTTGTAACTATTATAATGGGTCAACAGTTTCGAGTACATGTGTCTGCATGTAAAGGGGTCTATTCATGAAGCAGAGAAATTAACCTGTTTTGCGTTAAACAGCGCATTTCTCTGCTTTCAGCTATTCAAAGAGAGGGTAACGTTGTTTCTCCAGCGCTGCCCCCACTTCATTCATGTATCGCATCTCTATACTGTAATCTGGTGACCACGATTCATGAAGCAGGAGAAGAGGATTACAGATGCGGTAATGATTCGTCGTGTCTGAATGGCGTAATCATTTGCCTTATAAGCAAAGGATGAGTAAAAGCACTCACCCATGGCTGCCTGTAGCCCCAAGTGATGACTCCACCCCCCTAGTGCCCAGGCCAGGTCATCTCCTCTGACACAGTGCCCCCTCCCTCTGCCCTACCCTTGCCATTGCTGTATTAAGATGACCCAGCATATGTATATGCCTGGTCAGCACCTATTAACTAGTAGGGTATCCCACTGCCTCTGCTATGTCAGGTGTGCCCGCTCACACTGCCCGCCCGCTCCCCCATTCACACTGCCCCCCATGCTGCAGTAGTACTGCAGTGAGCCGGCACATGTGCAGAAGGGGACATCCGTACTGCAAGCAGAGGACCAGAGGAAAATACTGCATTGTTGGATACTGGATCACATCACTGGATAGGTGAGTATACATGAATTGCTCCTTATCTAAGATATAGATCACATCAAACTGATGCGATCTATAGTGATAAGTTACAATTCAACAGCGCAGTTCTTCACGAATAGACCTCATAGTCTGGGTAACAGTAACAAAACTGTCCTCTACCATCATGATAAAATAAATCTAAATATATATTAAGTGTAGAAAAATTGTACAGTTATTATTTTCACATACCACTAATGTAAGCAATCATATACAACTGAATCTACCACAAAGTTTAAAGAGCTGCTCATGAGATCTTACAATCTAATCTATATTGCCATGTTGTTAGCAGTTGAAAGACTAGTATCACTCATACAGTCAATGTAAACAGTACACAAATGCCTTGACTAGGTGATGTGCCTTGATCGGCATACCAAGATTATCTGGCCACATTTGCACATCTGCGATGGCCGGCCTGCGTGACCCCATGGTGATTCAGCCGACCAAAGATCACGCAGATGATCGGATGCTCCGCCCGTGGACACAGCTGGGATCATTAATGCATGCGAGAGGCGTGATGCCTAATGCTGTATTACCATAATTGCAAGAATGGAATTGCAAAGCTGCTTGGGTGTAGCAGTTCCATTCACTGCTGAACCAGGCCTATTTGCTTGCTCTATTTTGGAGCTAAGTTGTATAAGGATATTTTATCATTTGTATGGTTTTCAATTGAGCTTATCTTGTACACCAATCTGCTCTCTAGAGCTTATGTTTACCGTCAATAAATGTATTTATTATTATTATACATATTTTCTGCTTCAACCGTCCTTATAGAAGTCATAGAGACATACAGTATACATCACACATTGCCTAAAGCTATTACACTATATTGTTCTTTTCAACTTTATGAAAATACCTCTGTATCACTATGAATGCTCACCTCCAAAGCAAAGCATATTAGTTTGATTTCTAGTACATTTGCTACAGCATCTGTCAGGGTTAGAGTGGCCCAAGGGGTACTAGGGAAATCCCTGTGGGCCCTAATGCCTGAGGGCCCCACCCCCTCTTCAAAGTTATCTGATGGAGTAGGATCAAGTTTGAACATGGGTGCTTGCTATGTTTCCAAGGAAATTACACTAAAGGTGCCCATCCACTAGCAGACATGAAAACGACTGCACGATTATGACAGGTATGAGTTGTAATCGTGCAGTCGTTTGTCAGTCTGTGATGAGCCTGTACTGAACGAGCATATAGAGGTAATTGCCTCTATATGAAGCTCTTATCTTCACCCACCACAAGTGTTGTGTCAGCACCCTTTTGTGTCTATTTTGTTGTATTGTGTATCATGTTTTTACCCATGTTTTATTACATTTACTGCATTATATATTTATTCTCCTTTCTTTGAGTAAAATATATATTGGAGCCTAAATTAGAGATGTGCACTGACCCCCATGTTTTGTTTTTGGATCTGGATCTACACTGGTTTTGGATCTGGATCTCCCTTAGTTTTGGATCTGGATAGGTTTTGCCAAAACCTCACCTCCGCATTTTGTTTTTCGGTTTTGGTTCTGGATTTTTTCTTACAAAATCATACAAACAGCTATAATCACATAAAATGGGCCTTTTTTTGTTCCTACAATATTATTAACCTCAATAACATTTATTTTCACTCGTTTCCAGTCAATTTTGACCACCTCACAGCTCACTATATTGTTTTCATCCAGTTTAGGCCCAAAATTTGCACCAAGCTAGCTGGCTGACTAAGCTAAGCAGCAGCAGCGGGTGGCACAAACACATGGCAGTTCAACTTCAAACATGGCACATCAGGAAATACTTTTATTATTCAAGAGAGGCCTGAGGGAGTTGGAGTATGTATGTAGATGAAGGCAGGGCAGGGACAGGAATGGTTCATTTGATTGGTAGTACATTTGATAACATTTTTTGATTCCAAAGAAAATTTATGAGGGAGAAGGGGAGGGGTGGAGGCATTTACAAAAAAAATGTGATACATTCACATCAGTCCTTGCCACAGAAGAATCCTTTAGCATGGCTGCTGCTGGGAGTTGATTTTCTCATCCCAGAAGGTGACCAGGAAGACTTCTAGTAGTGCTTTCCACATGAAAAAGCACTTCCCAACCTGTATAGGGACATTAAAAAAAAAAACATAGTTAGTTAGTGGCCTCAAGCATAAGATCTATGATTTTAGGAAGGGGTAGTCAACCCTGGTCCTTGAGAGCTACCAACAGTGCATGTTTTCCAGGTCTCCTCACAGAATCACAACTATAATAATTAACTCCACCTGTGGATCTTTCTAAATGTGTTGGTGAGTAATGAATACACCTGTGCACCTGCTAGGTCATCTGGAAAATGTAAGCACTCGAGGACCGAGGTTGGCTACCCCTGATGTAAGGCCTTACGTTGTGTCTTTCTTGAGAATCCTGCACCTGCTTCTGTGGTTAGGAGTGGATTTTCATCCCAGAAGGGGACCAGGAAGAGTGCTTCCAAAACAATTCACTTAAATAATCCTTTGGATTATCTTCTGTAAAGGCATTTCCCAACCTGTACAGGAACATTAAAAAAAACAGAGTTAGTTATAGTGGACTTAGTTCAAACTGCCATTGTCCCCACTGTCCACTTAACCATATCAGATATGTGAACAAGCAGAACAGAGCATTAAATGCAACATTTCAGATTTAAGGTTTAATCTTACGTTGTGTCTTTCTTGGGAATTCTTGAGCGCCATGCCTGCTTGCTGGGAGTGGATTATTTTCATCCCAGAAGGGGACCAGGAAGCTTGCTTTCCAAAAAGAAATAAACAATTTACTTACATACTCCTTTGCAAACCTTCTATAAAAGGAATTTCCCAACCTGTACAGGTACATTAAAAAAAGGAGAGTTAGTTAGTGGCCTTTAAATTGATGTTGTTCCCACTGTCCTCTTAACCATATTACTTAGATATGTGAACAAGGGGAACAGAGAATTAAATGTAACATTTCAGTTTAAGGTTTAAGTTTTAAGTTGTGTCTGGAGATCATTGAGAAAGCAGAAAAAGAGCTCCACCACAAGCGGCAGATGACTAAACTCACACACAGGTTTAATAGAAATAGCAACACCACCAGATCAGATGTTTACCATGGAGGATCTGTTTGATTCATCATGGTGCCCCCAACATTGTGCAAATTCTGCCAAGAGATATTGACACCATGGCTAAACATGAGTCACCTTCTGGAAGTGAATTGTCTCATTTGCATGGGGAAAACCCAACCCTCCAATGAGACTAATCTCAGCCAGTGGGCAAAATTCACAATGGAAGACTACAGTGTGGAGAATCTTTCTTCACAGTTAGGAGAGGCCTCAGAACATGAAAAAAGATGATCTAGGTGCTGAACTTCAAGGGATTTCTCCATCATGTTCTGCAGTGTGGAAAGGTTTCATGTACATGTTTTCTATAAAGCAGTTCAAAGTTACAGCTTCCAAAGTGTCTGGCTAATACACCCACCTTTGCCAGGAATTACCACAGATTATTACAAGCAAAAGATTCATCTGTCCGGAATTTGTCTGGAATTCATGGATCGTATCTGGCCTGAATGCACTAAGACATCCAGTGATTCTGTGTTCTGTAGCCGACTTTATTCCTACCTGAATCGCAAACTGAAATACGGAATAGTGAGCACAGACAACATGGAGGCCTTTATTATTCCGCTGCCTGCATGCCAACCAATACCTCACAGACTACACCCACTGGGGGGACCAGGTATTTGTAATGACCATCCCCATCTGTTGCTAGGCCATCTTCTTCCAAACCATCCATCCTGGACTTCCTGTACAAAAAGGGTGAGCAGAGTACAGAAAGAGGAGCTAGATGTCCCTGAGGACATTTTTTTTCATCTATAATAGATGATGTGGAGAGATAAGAGATTCAGATATTGGAACAGGAGCTCCCACCTGTTTGGCTTCCCTCCAGAGAGCAGAGCTCTGTTCCTCAGGAAGTGTCTATGCCTGAGCTGATAGGTAGTCTCTGTCTGTTGGTAAACACCCTTCAGGTGATGGCAACCCAGAATAACAACAACTATAATAATGTGTCCACTGATAACCAGCCTGATCCCTTAACAGCAACATACCCTATATGGCAAACTCATAACATGACACCCAGTTTGCAGCTTCCTCTTCTTTATGACACTAATCCAGTCGCCATGGTTGATCAATAAGCCATGTGTGGTCCACCCAATTTTTGGCCTTCTACATTCAACATCATAATAAACACACTATAACACACAAGACTTATAATCTTTGCTTTTGTTTACGTTTTTGATTAGAACAGTTTTGGAATTTAGGATGTCCACTCTATTTAGGTTTGTAAATATAGGCTTTAGTTTTTTAGAGCATATAACTTTATAAGGTGTTAAACATTGCAGAAATGTTATCCTAAGATTAAAAAAAACAACTTTTTGTAACCCAATAACATTAAAAAAAAAAAAAAAAGTTTTCATTACAATATTCATGTTTGTTTGTTTCCTAAAAGAGATTTTTTTTATTACTGGATTTGTTTTCAAAATGCAAGAAAAAAAATATATAAAAATAAAAAATACATAAATAGATTGTTTTTATTTTTTCACTGATGCTGTGGATAACACGCACACAGAAAAAAACTGTTTTTTTCACACTGGGGGTGAACCCCCTTAAGAGACAGCAGCACAGCACCCCTGGACTGATGACAAGTGTGACTAACACTAATTTTTTTTATATTTTTTTTTCACACTGGGGGTGGGTGAAGAGCACCCCTGGAGGACAGAGCACCTCCTGGACAACACAGCACTACAGCCAGCCCCTATGGACAGGATAAGCCAGCCAGCCCCTATATATGGACAACTGAGGAAACAGCCCCTTTTTGCTGTGGCTGAGAAACGCGTCAAGCTCCACCCTCTTCAACATTACAACCTAGGACGGCACCTTATTCAACTTCTTTAAAGACCGGACTACAGCCGCTATTATCTGGCCAGAGAGGCAGCCGATCAAGGTGCTCCGGCACTTGGTGTACACTGTGGCACAGCAGCCGAGGCTTACGCTCCACTCCAGACTGTGACCCAGAGTAAGAACTGTACCTCTGGAGTTTCTCCATGCGGTAGCGGTAAGCTGCATTTATCTAACAAGCCTTAGCCCAAAAGTCTCTTCCACGCTAATAGTGGAATTGAGCCCTATACGGAGGGTAAATACAAATAATTACCCTGGGAGTTGCTTTGCCTGCCGGTTATGTTGAATTACTCTGATTGATTAAAAGAATATGGAACTTTTTTCAGACTATCTGCTGAATTAATGTTATTCATTAAATGCGGCACATTGTTTCAATCTAAGTTTATACTGCACTCAGCTGGCTGGCCTATTGACTGTTGCTAGTTTTGCAACATTGTAAATCGTATGCTGCTGATCCGGTTCATTAATATCTTACCTTGTAACTTAATCTTTGAGAGCAAGAGAGAACCAAGGAATAATTATCCCTTATCAATATTTTTTCTGACATTATGCCAAGGAATTTTTAATTGTTGGCTGTGGAACACCATCCATCAACTGTTTAATAGAAGGAAGTTTTTATTTTTATTTTTTATAGGTCTCCAGGCGCCTGAGGCTGTGTTCTATTTGATGTGTATTCCAATGTACATATGCTGCACAGTACCACTACTATATTAGTGGTTATTATTTCAATTGGGTCATTTATGTGCAGCGTATATAATAGTGATTTTATATATTGTGTTTCCTATTTTTTATTTTTCAATTATCTATCTATGTATTTATATTTGCAATATTGTGATTAGGTCTATGTGACCAGCAATTCTTATTGGTATATATAGTATAGTGAATTGTTGGTATTAATAAACTGTGATACTGTTAATGGTTTCTTTTTTGCTGTATCTGTAACAGCCAGCCCCTATGGATGGACAGGATAACCTCAGTCACAACAACAGCCAGCCAGCCCCTATATGGACAACAACAAGCCCCTATGGACATTATGCAACACAACTGTAGCCAGCCCCTATGCATAGCAGCACAGCACAGCTCCCAGCTCTCTCCCTCTTCACTCTCCACAGCCGGAATGAAAAATGGAGGCGATCGCAGGACCGTTATAGAATCCAAAACCTGCGGGAATCCGACAGCGGGTTGATGATGTTTTGCCTCATTTTCAGGGCTTAGCTTCATTGTCAGTTATAGCTTCATGCCCTGGTGTTTATCTCACTGATTCTGGTACCTGGTGGAAACTCTGTGCTACCGTCCTGATGCCATTTTGTCTTGCCAAATCTGCTTATGTTCTCATGACTTGTGCATATCCTGCCTTTACCTTGCTGTTGCCTGTCAAAGATGTCAGTGTGCCGGGCCCTTAAGATTTCTGTTGCTATCCTTGCTTCTTGGTGCATGCGTCTGAATCTGTATGAACACCATCAGGACACATGAGCAGTGCAACTGAAACGCAAATGCAAAAACATTGTATAGGTAAAATCACACACGTTGGCCACCACAAAATAAAAAACAGACACATTGACCTCAGCAGGAAAAATATAAATCACATTGACCCCTGCAGGAGAAAACTAAACATGCATAATTGCCCCACACCCTCTTTCCTGTGCGAGAGTGATGTGTATTCGACTGTTTCGCACCTGACACAAGAGCTGGCGGAAGCTGTAGCTTATTGTGATCACTGAGACAACAGTACCAACACAGATGCTGCAGGATGAATTGGGACGGACCCAATTGCCTCACAGATCACGAGCCAGTGTCATAAAGTCAACTGCTGGGCGCTCCACCTCCTGGCCAGAGGCATGGTGAAGAGCTGCAGCACACCGTGCAGGCACATACTGTGGTGCCTCAACCTCCAGTACAGTAATGTGTCTGGGGACTGGGAAAGGAAGCATCCACTATGTGTTTAGTGTATGTCCTGGAGGCCAAGGTGGCGTTACTGTATGTCTCGGGGGCTGGGGGACAGGGTTGGTGATTTATGTTCCTTTGGATGGGGTGGGGGGTAGGGTGAGTTGTGTATGTTCCAAAGGTGGGGGCGGGGGTAGTGTGGTTAGTTTATATATCTGGGCCAGGGATGTACATGCCTGGAGTTTGGGTGTAGGGGGCCCAGTGTATGTCCCCGGGGCCAGGACGGTTGGGTATGTTATGTTTGTCTCATTCCTACTTGTCCTGGAGGAAGAGTGTAGGCAACAACTTGTGCCCTATAAAGAAAATTCGAAACAGTGCTAGGTTATTAATGTCACCTTGCCTTTGACCCCATAATTTAGGGTGAATGTCCCTTGGTTGGGAGAGTAGAGTGAGTAGTTTATGTCTCTGGGACCAGGGGGAGGGGGTGTAGTGTATGTCTGTGTTGCAGGGAGGGGGATGGGAGGGTGGATATTGCATGTGCCTTGGTTATGGTTGGGAGACTATGGCCCTCATTCAGAGGCGGTCGGAGGATGCAAGCGGTCGCTCAGAAACAGGGCGGCCGCTTGCATCCTGACCGGCCGCCTCTGTTTCGGTCATTAGGCTGTGGGTTTACACCCACAGCTCTAACGACCGCTAGGGTGATGGTCGCAATGGTCATAGACCATCGCGACCATCGGGGCTTACGACGAGACCCTAGGGTAGGGTCTCACTTGTCGTAAGCCCCGGAGAGCTTCTGGCTCTGTCAGAGCCGGAAGCTCTCCACTGACATCACTAGTGATGTCAGTGGGGCCTCCTCCAAACGGCAGACATTCCCATGGGAATGCCTCCATTTGGGCTGCCACCCCTCCGGCCTGCCTTCCAAACGGGGCGAGCTGTCAATCAGCATCGACAGCTCGCCCCCTTTGGCAAGAAACCCGCTATGACCGGCGCTGTCGGTCGTAGCAGGTCTCACGCATGTGCACAAAGGAGCCGGCTCCCTCGTGTGCATGCGCACTGGACAAACATCGAGGTGGCCATACGGTCGTAGACCATACGGCCGCCTCTGAATGAAGCCCAATGTCTCTGGGACAGTTGGGTAGATAAGTAGATTACATCTGGGGCAGAGGTTAGGGTATGTTCTGGAGGCCAGGGGTGGTGGTGGATACTGTATCTAATGCCCCCTACTGGAGTTAGTGCCTGGTGCACGAGTACTGACTATGCAAATGCTATGTCCTTGATCCCAGCTAACAGTACCTGGAAGTGCTCGTTAGCCAGAGCAGGTGACAGATTCTGTCCTGGTTTTCATTCCACAGTGGAATGCAAATCCCGGAAGTGTGCCAGCCCATAGACAGTGTGAGCTAGGGCGGCAGAGGGGAGCATGTAACAAGCCCAGCAGGAACTTTCCCAGTGGCCCAATCCACCCTGGTTCTGGGAATGAAAATGTATTCTGTATATATGACTGGCCTGGTCCAATTTCAGGGACACCTGGTTGACAACTGTTGATTTCAATGCCACAGAAAAATACAGGGATTAGGGAGAAAATAATTAGCATTTTTTTTTTAACAGCAACATTGTACAAAGACATATTTCTTGATGACCTATACTGTATTACAGCTTACCACACACTGTGCAAATATCAGCTGATACAAGGCAACTGATGTCTGTGGCCCTAAAATGCTATGATACCAGATAATCGGGGCATAAATTGTTTTTGGAAGGCGACAGCTATCGATGACCACTAGAAGCCTGCAATAATAGAGAAAGTGATCCTTATGCTGGGTACACACTGACAGATATATCACCCGTTCCATTAAACAAGCGATACATCTGTAGTGCATCGGTGGTTGTGTACAGATAATATGTCTGTGAACGACGTAATTCAGATATGCAGATATATCAGCACATCTGGCTGTGTATACGGACAACCCGGCGACTGCCTGTAAACTTGCTGCAGGGACTGCTGGTGCCTGACATCTACACTGGGCAGGCAAATTTATATGTGCAGACTCAGTGGGTGCAGACACATGGAGACAGGGTCGGATTAAGGGGGGGTGACAGGGGCGGTTGTCCCTGGGTTACCACACACAGAGGGGCCCCCACTAGCAGCGGGTGCAGCCGGTGGCTTCACCTGCTGCTAGTGTCCCCGCCGCTGGTGTAGTGTAGACCGCGCAGTGAGCGCTGCCACACTACACAGTGACAAACACACAGCCACTGGCAGCAGCTGTGTTTGTTACAGCAGCCAATGAGAGTCACACAGACTCTCATTGGCTGCTGCTTCAATGGAGGGAGCCAGCTGGAGCTCACTTATGAGCTCCATCTTCCAGCTCCCCCCCAGGTGATGATGGGAGTGATGTCATGACGCTGATGTCTCTCCCATACTGCAGGAGAAGAGGAGCTGGAGTGGAAAGCGGTGGTCGCATCAGGAGTGGGGTTTCAGGTAAGTTCTGTTTTTTTTTTGTGTGTGTGTGTAAGGGGCACTGCATAGGGGGGGCCGCTTCATGGGGGTACTGGGGGCAATGCATAGGACAACTACTGGCGGCACTGAATAGGGGTGGGCTACTGCTGGGGGGCAGTGTATAGGCGGGGACTACTTCTGGGGGCAATGCATAAGGGGGGACTACTGGGGACACTATATAAGGGGCACTGCATGGGGGGGACCACTACTGGGTCTGGGGGCACTATATAATGGGAACTACTGAGGGCACTGTATAGGAGGACCACTACTGGGGAGTTATATAAGGGGCACTGTATAGGGCAGACCACTATTGGGTCTGGGGGCACTACTGGGGCACTGTATAGGGTGACTACTACTGGGGCATTATATAAGGGGCACTGCATGGGGGGGACACTACTGGGTCTGGGGGCACTATATAAGGGGCACTACTGGGGCACTGGATAGAGGGACCACTACTGGGGGCACTGCATAAGGGGCATTACTACAGGGGACGGTGGTATATAGGGGCCCCCACAGACCTTAATCCGGCCCTGCATGGAGAGGCAGATTGGTATGCGTGTATTGGCGTGCCAATTTGCCACTGGCTCTGCAGATCCCTGGCTCTGCGGATATGTTGCCCAGGTATGTAGCCACCTTCACGCACACCTTGATATACAAGAATCATTATGCTGTCCAATTTACCACCTACTTATGTGGCAAAGGTGAAGGATGATTCTGTCTCTCTACACTTGGATTGAGTAGTAGGATCAGAGCATGAGTGACTCAAGATTTTAAATTCTCCCTCTGCAATGATTGTATCTGGTATATAGTGAAAAATAAGTAAAAAAAACAATTTGCCAGGTCAGGATTTTCACGAGAAGACAAAATAAATAAAGTTTGGCTAAATACTTCCACCTACTGGCTAAATGTGGCAATGCAACATCTAATATCTCCAATATACTGTACCAAGCAATCTGCCTGATTCATGCTTGTACGCAAGACAATACTTGCCTTCTTTTGGAAAAGCATTTCAGGGAGTTTTTAGAAGCAAAACCTATGAACATGGCATTAAAGTGGGCTTGTACTGCTACATCTGAGAGGTGTGCCATAAAACTGACTTACATACAAATGTAAACGAGATCCAAAGAAGTTAGTAATATCTATTTGTTGATGAAAGCACATGGATACTTTACAGGGGTCACTCATGTATTGTGTATTACAAGGGGTTCCATATAAGTGGCCAAGAGAAACCTTATATGAAAATGTATGTAGACATAGGGATCATTGTGCCTTATAACCAATGCAGGGAAATAGCACTGATTATACCATTTGAATTAGGGGTGTGCACCGGCCACTTTTCGTGTTTTGTGTTTTGGTTTTGGATCTGGATCTTTCTTCGTGTTTTGGATCTGGATTGGTTTTGCCAAAACCACCCTTGCATGTTTTGGGTTCTGGGTTTCGTGTTTTGGATCTGTATTTTTTGAAAAAAAGCATAAAAACAGCTAAAATCACAGAATTTGTGGGTTTTTCTGCTCGTATGCTATTACTAACCTCAATAACATGGATTTCCACTCATATCCTGTCTATTCTGAACACCTCACAATATTGTTTTTAGTCCAAAAGGTTGCACTGAGGTAGCTGGACATGACTGTGGCTGAAAGGATTGGTTAGTTTGGCCCCCCCAAAACAAACTGGTAATTAATCTGTCCCTGCACAAGCTAGCTCTATGGAGGCAAGATATCATCCTCATCCTCCTCATCCACCAATTCCTCAACCTCTTCAGTGTTGTGTACATCCTCATCCTCACAGAGTATTCATTCGTCCACGCTGGAATCCACCACCACAGGTCCCTCTGTATGTTCTGGAGGCTGGTCTCCCTGGAAGAATTGATAATTCAGTTTGATGAACATCATCTTCTCCACATTTTGTGGAAGCAACCTCCTACGCCTTTCTCTGACAAGGTTCCCGGCTGCACTAAACACTCTTTTGGAGTATACACTGGAGGGGGGGCAAGTTTGGTAAAATAGAGCCAGTTTGTACAGGGGCCTCCAAATTGCCTCTTTTTCCTGGCCAGTACAGGTACGGACTGTCTGACATGCCTACTTGGATGCTGTCACCGATGTAATCCTCCACCATTCTGTCAATGGTGACAGAATCAAATGCAGTGATAGTAGACATGTCAGAAATTGTTGCCAGGTCCTTCAGTCCGATCCAAGATGTCCAAACTTAGTCCTGCCTGCCATGCATCAATGCCAGCGGGTTGCTTGGGATACCTAAGTTGTTTCCTGGCAGCCCCAGTTGCGGTAGAAAATGAATAAAGAGCTGTTGAAGTGTCATGTTCCACTTCAGCTGACAGTGTTTTCACCAGCAGGTCTTTGCACCTCTGCCAGCTTGTGTCGGATGGAAAGAGAGACCACATAGGCTTTCAACCTAGGATCGAGCACGTTGGTCAAAATGTAGTGGTCTGATTTCAACAGATTGACAACCCTCGAATCCTGGCAAAGCGAATGAAGGGCTTCATCCACAAGTTCCACATGCCAAGCAGAATTGCTCCATCTAAGCTCCTCCTTCACTTTCTCCAGCTGCTTACATGTGTGGCAAGTTCAAAGGACTGGAGAACCTTGCACAACACAGAAATAATTTTCCATTGCGCTTGAGTCAGGTGCATACCCCCTCCTTTGCCTATGTCATAGGTGGATATATAGGTTTGAATGGCCTTTTGCTGCTCCTCCATCCTCTGAAGCATATAGAGAGTTGAGTTCCACTGCGTCACAACCTCTTGCATCAGGTGATGGCAGGGCAGGTTCAAGACTGTTTGCTGGTGCTCCAGTCTTCGGCACACAATAAAGGGAATAAATGTACACAGTGAGTTGTCACAGTCATATAGTCCTTAGAGTGCCCTGTTCCACTTGTCCACATATCCGTGGTTAAGTGGGCATTGGGTACAACCACATTTTTTATGACACTGAGGACACTTTATCTGACATGTCTATACATTCTCGGTATTGCCTGCCTAGTGAAGTGGAATCTAGATGGGTTTTGGTACTGAGGACACACTACCTCCATCAATTGTCTAAATCCCACTGCACTAAAGGCGGATACTGGATGCACGTCTAACACCAACATAGCAGTCAAGGCCTCAGTTATCCGCTTTGCTTCAGGATGACTGCTGTCATACGTCATCCTCCTCACTAAGGACTGTTGGAGGGTCAATTGTTTAGTTAAAGTGTTCCTACTTCCTCTCTGGGATGATGAATGACTCCCAGCAGCAACAGCAGCAGCGGCAGCAGTAGGCGTAGTAATGCAGGATCCTCTAGAGAAATCCCGGATAGCAGAGTCAATCATGCAAGTGACATGCCTGCAGGACTACTTCTGATCCTGACTAAGGAGGAAATTGAAGAGGAGGGAGTTGTCGGTGTGGTTTGCAGGCGCTTGGATACAACAGGACAAAGGGATTTAGGTGTCCCTGGACTGCTTACGGTCTCAGCCAAAGTTTCTGGACTTGACAGTAACTTTTTATGAATGCGCTGCAGGTGACATATAAGGGAGGATATTCCTAGGTAGTTAACATCCCTACCCCTAATTATTTCACCTTTACATATGGTACATATGGCAAGACAGTTGTTGTCCAGATTTGGATAGAAATATTGCCAGACCAAAGAGGTGGAATGTTTGGTCCTCTGCCCAGGCATGACCGTGATGGGTTTTTTCATCCCATGGATAACAACTATCTCCCCCGGAGCCTGATTTAAACAAACCACATGACCATCAGAATCCTCCTCGTCAACTTCCTCCTCAGCGCCACCTACACTAATATCCTCATCCTGTTGTACTTCAACAGTGACATCTTCAATTTGATTATCAGCAAGTGGACTGGTGGTGCTCCTTCCAGCACTTGCAGAGGGTGTGCAAATGGTAGAAAGAGCCACCTCTTCCCATCCAGTGTTTGGAAGGTCAGGCATCACAACCGCCACCACACTTGGACTCTCCTTGGGGATTTGTGATATCTTCTTAGAATGCACAGTTCTTTGCTGTGCTTTTGCCAGCTTAACTCGTTTGATTTTTGTAGTGGGAGGAGGGCTTCCATTGTCATGTGAAGCTGTACCACTAGTCATGAACATAGGGAAAGACATTAGCCATTCCTTGCCACTCTGTGTCGTAAATGGCATATTGGCAAGTTTACGTTTCTCCTCAGATGATTTCAATGTTTTTTTTAAGGTCATATTCCTGAACTTTGTCATTTGGGATTTTATATGTCCTCTACTATAACATTGGGCATCGGCCTTGGCAGATGACGTTGATAGCATTTTATCATCTATGTCATGACTAGTGGCAGCAGCTTCAGCACTAGGAGGAAGTGGTTCTTGATCTTTCCCTATTTTACATTTATCGGACAAAATTTTGTCCTCAATTTATGTTATATTGATATATACGTGTGGCTAATGTAAACACACAAACACAGAAAATAATATATTTTTTTTGGAGTCCACTTTGTGGGCTACACCACCCTTTAACAGACAAGCCAGCTGGCCATTTACTTATGACACAGGCTGCTACATTGTTGATGCGCGTGCGGCTACGGCGCACACAAATCACAAACACAAAATAAGAATTTTTTCTTATTTTTGGGAGAGCACTTTGGTAGTTACACCACCCTTTAACAGACGAGCCAGCCGGCCCTTTACTTATGACACAGGCGCATGCTTGACTCTACTACTTTGTTGATGCACTTGAGGCTACAGCGCACACAATTCACAAAACACAGAAAAGAAGAATATATTTTTTTTTTGGAGTGCACTTTGGAGGTTACACCACCCTTTAACAGACGAGCTAGCCGGCCCTTTACTTATGACACAGGCGCATGCTTGGCGCTACTTTGTTGATGCACATGCGGCTACAGCGCACACAATTCACAAACACAGAAAAAAATATTTTTTTATTTTTTTTGGAGTGCACTCTCCAAACCCGCAACCCGGACCTTCTTCCCATAAGGAAGAACGGGTTGTGAACCACAAGAGGGGGTATTCGCCATCTGAGGATGGCGAATGCCCCTGCAGTCAAGCTCCGAAAATATATTTTCAGAGCTTGATGATTTCTGTCCCCATACTAGTGTATGGGGACAGCAGGCCATTCTGCAAACAGAAGGTAAGTGGGAGATATCTGTGATATCTCCTGCGTCACCTTCTTAATGAATGGCCCGAATACTTAATTTTCACAATTGCAGGTGAAAATGTGCTTTTCACCTGCTTTTGTGACAATGAAGTGATGATGAATAGGCCCCATATTATAATGATCAGCAAAGAACTAACACGGCTCACAGTATGTGATTTAAGTGAATAGCGAAGCCATGTACAAGGTATGATTACACCGGCCTTTGTTTTCATAGTGTAATAGGTTTCAGAAAAAAAAATCACCCTTGATTTTCAGCTCTTGGAAAGATCCCTTTGGGCTTACACGATCCCTGAGAAACTATATATCTTTTTGTTTTATTGTCGGTGATTTCTGATTGAAAATCTCCTCATCTGTAGGATACTTGCTTCCTATACACTGTACACTTTCTTCAGGATTTTCCTCTACAGTTTAGTTGTCAGATTCATCTATATTTAACAATACATCACTCATATGTACTACTGCAATATTATCCTGATTTTCACACTCTTTACTTGTTTCAGAACTTGAACTTGCTGCACTATCTTGCAGTATGTCTGTACATTCAACATTGCTACTACTGTTTGGGTTGCTGTCAGAATCAGGGACTTAAATACGTTGAATAAAGCTGCTAATCTTTGGTAGCTTGGCACTCTTCTCTAATTCTTCCTTCACTTCTTTGTGCTTTTGCGCCCCACTTTTAGGTTAAGTGACATTCCTAAAAAAGGTGATCAAAAACAAACTAGAGTTGATGACACTCACTGTAAATATAGCAGTAACCAATTCCAAATGCTGGCCATACACTAGTACGACCAGCATTAGATAAGATTCACCTGATGACTCCCTTGAGCTCCCTGGCATTCCCGGCAGCACTATTTGTTGTTTTTCTTTGCACACGATCTGTCATATGATCGATCGTGTGCCTCACGCGCTCATCAGGGAAAAGTAATTGAAATGACATGAATGGACGCA
This sequence comes from Taudactylus pleione, assembly GCA_031769625.1. Lineage (NCBI taxonomy): Eukaryota > Metazoa > Chordata > Amphibia > Anura > Myobatrachidae > Taudactylus > Taudactylus pleione. The sequence goes on from JAUIMM010001709.1 coordinate 43,209, forward strand.
CAATGCATCGCATGCACAAAACACACAATACGATCTGCACACGATATGATGGATCATATGTCCTGATATGAAATCTCCCTCTTTTACTAGCAGCTATTTTGTGCTGGTGGCAGGTGGGTGCCATGTGCCATATCAGGTGGGTCCTCTGTGTAAAAATGTAAGATGTATACACTTTGAGCAGATCTATACTTTAGGGGCATAATATAATTGTGTAATTTTACAACTTCAGTTTCTAAAATGCCCCATAGGTCGGACCTGGGTTTTTGGTGTAAAAGAGGTATAGGTGGTGACAGACAATAGTTCCTTTAACGAACAGGTGAAATAAAGCAGATCCTGCAGAAAGCTTATTGCTCCTAAAAATGATGTTTACCTTATCTCTGTTCACTTTATCTCCATCCGAGGGTAAGTAAAATACCCCAAAGTAACAACCATACAGCTCCTAACTGTTATTTTTGAAAAACAGCCTGTAATGTGACACCTAGGAGCTGATTGGTTGGGACTTTATCTCTGTCCACTTTATCTCTTTTCCAAACTTAGTACATCTACCCCATAGGATCAGTTGTGCAGCAGCCGACAGGGACTTTTCAGCTATTACAGTGTCTGAAATGGGATAAATCACTTGTACAACTCTTAGTAATTAAATTCCATTGTAGTTTTTTAATTTTATGATTATTTCCTCTTATGATAACAACTTTCCCTCTTTGTTACAAACAAAACCCAATACAGATAAATGTAAGTTTATTTCTTTATTAGAAAACAAAACGTGAAATTTTTATACAAATATTTTATACCCCCCTAGAAAATAACAGTGCCATCCATACTCCCCAGAACTGCTTATCCCTCTATATCCCCAGACTCTCTTTGTCCTATCCATGAAATCCAGAAGACCCTTCTTGTTCTTCACCAATAAATATAGCTATTATGCCTTGGTCATGTCCAGAAGGCCCTTCTTGTTCTTCACCTACATAACCAGCTATTATGCCTTGGTCATGTCCAGAAGGCCCTTCTTGTTCTTCACCAAGAAATCCTGAAATTATGCCTTGGTCATGTCCAGAAGGCCCTTCTTGTTCTTCACCAAAAAATGCAGAAATTATGCCTTGGTCATGTCCAGAAGGTGGGCTTTGTCCCTGATCTATAACATTTGCCCATTTGTCCACAATGACTGTGTCTGATGTACCTCCCGATCCTTCACCTTCACTTATGTTTTTATTAGTTGGAATAGCTGCAAAATAAAGAAACATGACTGTAGTGAATGGCCTATGTGAGCATACATTGTCAGAGGATTGGGAAGAAATATATTATAGAAAACCTACATTGGCCATTATCCAGTGAATATTTGTGCCTGCTCTCTGTGACTACTATTCCTAATTTACCCCCATGGTGTATAGGTGACATTGATACTTAGGGGCTGATACAGTTAGTGGAATGTACGGCAGTGTTCATCTGAGCACATATCAGCCATGAGTGTAGTCCCATAATGGCACATCATTCTCCAGCTGCTGATTGTATTGCCCAGTTACATGTTACATTTAGTGTTTAAACCATTTGCTGCAAATGATCAATTTTGTTGTTTATGGATGAATTTGATTTTGGTCCTTTTATTCTGAGCTCTTACCTTGGTGACATCTACACAATGACATAAAGGACCAATACATGTATATAAATGAATACAATGCAAACAACTCCCTATAAAAGAGCTGCATTTGCCACTAATAAACAAAAATGTAAATATATATAATGTATAAAACAGTGTAATAACAGTAGGCAGCGATATCTCTACTTCACAATTAATATCCAGTCATTGTGCACTACAATAAGAGATATATCTGTGCTCCTTATTTTTCACTATTGATGGATTTATTATACTAAAAAAAATAAGATGTTATTATATACTGTTATTATCCTTTTATTTTATCAAATGAGGGAAATGTGGATTTTTGTACTGTGTCACTGTATTTTCCTAAATATTTATTATTGTTTGTTTTAAAAAAATGACAATTTAATGATATTATCAATTACAAAGAAATATGTAGAACAACATAAAACAAATCTTTATGGGGATTGCACCAGGAGAGGTCAGGGTAGTGTGCTGGTCTGTATATAGTTTGGCCTGGCCTGGGTACTGACAAGGGGCATGGCACAATGTAAGGAGATGTGACCTCCCGTGCTTACATATAAATAGTATTTCCTGACTCCACGCTCTCCACAGGGTGCACCGTTGTACCCCTCAGCCAAGGACAGATTCAGTGTGGGTGGGATCAGTACAATAACTCTCCCCCTCCTATCAGGAGCAGGCAAGGAGAGATTACTGCTACGCTCAGTGGCAGCAGTAGCTTCCTCCCTGTACTCAGTGCAGCCCTGCATACAGAACAGCACTACGGACAGGTACGTTAAGACTAAAGGTGCATACACACTAGACAATTTATTCCATGAGCGACATTGTCTAGTGTGTCCCCGGCAGGGGTGTGCTCAGTGTTGTTAACGATAATTGTATAGTTCAGAACCGGGTTCCCTCCCTCATTCCCGAACATACAACAGCCTGTCAATATCGTCAGGTTGGCCTGCATGTTAAGACAATGAACTACAAAGACCAATAACTAGCGGGAATGTGCATCGCTGGTCATTGGTCATTATCGTTGATAGTTTTTGCGCAAAAACTGAATGATATTTTGGGCGACTGAATGATAATGATGTCATTATCGTTTTGTCAATGAAAACATCGCCCAGTGTGTACGCACCTTAAGCGTGAAGGGTGTGCGGTATGGGCCCACCTGGACACCCTGCACCCATTAGAGATGCACCCCTGACAATTGATAATAAGTATCCTTTATATAAACTATAGATGCACAAATAAATATATATAGACCATGTATGTAGCCTGTCTGAGCCTAAATAGATAATAAATACAGTATTGCGAACTCTGAGATTGTTACCACCAGCTATAATACCACATATAATACCATGCATCATACATATGTCTAGCATATATTTTTATACCTGAGGGCATCGTGTCACATCCAATACATTCTCTGCTGGTGTCTGGCACTATGAGGTAAGAATAAAGTACAATAAGTAATCTGTTATAGTTACTTTCATGATAACAATGTAAATCACATATATATATAATCACACACACACTTTTGTGCTAACTAAATGAAACACCAAAAATTTTATTTAGTGTATACACAATTATATCTCTAATTATTAGCATTTGTTACAGTGTCCCTGCGGTCGATCACTGGTCTAAAGTGTTTTTTTTTTTCTTTAAATATTTTTTTTATCACTGTGATAACTTGTGGACTAGAGACAGAAAGCTGATCATAGGTGCTGGCTCCTACAGTAGCTGTGCTCTGCCTGTCAGAGTAAAGATACAGATGTGTCCACGTACAGTAAATCTTTCCACTATGAGCTACAATTCGCGTTTAACATAATGCAGTACAACTCAGTAGCGCTTATGGTGCATACACACGATCAGATTTTCCTTCATATCTGTACAATAATGATTTTAAAAATCATTCAGTCGTTCATAGCTGAAGAAAATTCTGACATATCTGACATGTTTGTCAGATGAACGATGAATGATGCACTTTCCCGTTTGCCAGATAACGATATCTGACATCTGATGTGCCTGCAGTCAGATTTGGACGATTCCATTCATTCCATTCATTTTAATACAGGCAAAAATCATTCAAACATTCAAATCGTTCAAATCGTTGGTAAATCATTCAATCGTTCATCTGACATATCTGACCATGTGTATGCACCATTATTGTCTTTTTATGCAACTTTTTACTTTCAAATGTGTCTTATTCACAATGCGATGCAAACAGGATGCACAAGCAGTTTCTGCATTTCGCATGCAGATACACTCATAGTGGCACATAGAATATAGGCATGCCTCATATCACTTTATTCAGCAGAAGCTGCTTGTGCATCCTATTTATCATCTTGTGAATATTACACATTTGAAGGTAAGCAGTCACATAAAATGTCTTTCAGCTCTACTGAGTCACGTCATGGCACAACTAGAAGGGCTGTTTAATGTGCAAGGAAGTAAGACGTATGAGGTAAGATATGAGAAAACATCTATAGAGTCAATAAAATGGGGAAAGCCCTTATAACTCCATCTCCAAGTGGCATTATTATCACAGGGCTTCCTTTGTTATTTTTTTACAATTTTATTTTAGTAAATCTGAAACAGATCGCATTTTCCATTACATGTATGGGAATGCCATCTGCTTACTACAATTATGCAATTTAAGGGCTTGGAGTACCTTTTACAAAAACTGCTCCAAAAGCCCTTTAATACATTTATATTATACTAAAATAATGTGAAAAGGTTGTGCAACCAACCATTTTCACATTATTATTTTAGTAAAAATAATATTGATAAATGTCTGTAAATCTCTCATTTGTTCTTCTTCTATACATAAGCTCCATAGCATCTGTATTCTCCATCCTATGGGATGAATCTAAAGGAGCTAGAGAACAGCAGGACCAGAGATCAGTGAGAGATGAAAGTGGCAACAGGAGGAGACTCAGCTCCATAGCGCCATCTATCCTAATGTTGCCCACACTGATGCTCCTCTTGCCACAGCTATTTACATCTTGCTCTGCTCTGTAGTATGTAAGGAGAGGCACTGATGCAGTTGCGTCTCTATAATGGGTGCAGTGTGTGTGGGGCACATGGGCTCCTGGGTCCAGGGGGGCCCCGCACTGCACACACTGCACCCATATTATTTTAGACTTACCTCTACGTGGTCCCACGTCGGCTGTCTGCACTGCTCAGAACACCGGAAATTGGCTACTGCGGCCATTTTTCCAGTATTCTGCACATGTGCAGTAGAGTCCAAGTGCACTCTAGTGCCCGGAGTCTACTAAGGCTCCGGTAGCTGGCTAGCCACATCAGTCGGCTGCCGGCCACTGGGGAGAGAGGAGGGGGCCCCACACAGGGAGTGCACATGGGCCCCCTCCTCTCTTAAGATGCCCCTGCATATATGTGTTAGTGTGAGTACAGGTGTTCCATGTAGGGAGCTATAGGGAGTTTAGATATCATTGCAACCATGAAATAAGGCTGGTGGAGGCTGTATCTAGGTGGAATTCTCTTGTAAACTGCGTATAAAATTGTACTTAGCTATCATAGTGTATACAACAGTAGTTATTCCTAAATATTATTCCCCACATGTAAATTCTTTCAATTGCAATGGTCACATATGTAAAAATATTTGACAGTACAATGAGTGATATAATAATACATGAGCATGTAAATAACCTGTTTATATATTGCTGTACTATAAGAGATCAGGACAACACAGGTATTAAGATGACATAACTAAGAATGTATATTATATACACTCATACACATGTATACCCTGAAAACTAATGCAGAATGACTTACCTGGTAAAGACTGGATGCAGGTGAGGCAGCAGAGGGTGAATATAAGAACTAGCATCATTATGAATTTGGAATAACAGATCTTAGTACTAGTACAAGCAGTACAGTGAGTACAGGTATAGTGATGAGAGAAGGTGGCAGGAGTATTTATACAGGAGTCCTGTCCTACTCTCCTATGTTGGGGGTCTGTTTTGTCTGGGAGGGGTCATACAAAACAATACAAAATCCTCTGTCTATAGTCACATAACAATGTTATCACACTACAAGTTACACTACAGGGTCA